>CM024696.1:17082616-17123761 GCA_014182845.1 Corymbia calophylla | reverse complement strand
GATCATTGGAAGATTTATGTTTTGTTGCCCCCGCATCACATTCTAAGAGTGTTTCTTGCCATTTGGTTTTTTACTTGATCAAGGGAGTTCACGGGATAGCAATCATCTAATTCTCTTTCAGTTACCTTCACTTTGATCCTATTAGTTGTTTGGAAAGATTAGAGAAGTGGTAGAGGGCCATAAGATGAACCAAAGGGGAGAACTTCCAATTCTGAGAGTGCCTCTTACCATTTGGGTTAATTGCTTGATCTTGGAAGTTGACGTGCTTGGAAATCATGTAATTCAATTATAATTACCTTCACTTTGAAGCTATTTGAGCTTGAAAAGTATTAGAGTAACGGTTGAGAGCAAAAGATCATTCTAAGTGGTTTATTACTTGATCATGGGAGTTTACGAGCTTGCAATCATCAAATTTTCTTTCAATTATCTTCACTTTGATCATATTAGCTCTTTGGAAAGATTACAGAAGTGGTAGGGGACCATAAGGTGAACCAAAGGGGAGAACTTCCAATTCTGAGAATGTTACTTACCATTTGGGTTAATTGCTTGATCTTGGGAGTTCACGGGCTTGGAAATCACGTAATTTACTTATAATTACCTTCATTTTAAAGTTATTTGAGCTTGGAAAGTATTAGCGCAACGGTTGAGAGCAATAAGATCATTCTAAGTGAAGAACCTCACATTCTAAGAGTGTTTCTTGCCATTTGGTTTTTTACTTGATCAAGGAGTTCACGAGCTAGCAATCATCTAATTTTCTTTCGATTACCTTCACTTTGATCCTATTAGCTTTTTGGAAAAATGAGAGAAGTGGTAGAGGGCCATAAGATGAACCAAAGGGAAGAACTTCCAATTCTGAGAATGCCTCTTACCTTTTCGGTTAATTGCTTGATCTTGGAAGTTCACGGGCTAGAAAATCTTGTCATTTACTTATAATTACCTTCACTTTAAAGGTATTTGAGCTTGGAAAGTGTTAGGGCAACGGTTGAGAGCAATAAGATCATTCTAAGTGAAGAACCTCACATTCTAAGAGTGTTTCTTGCCATTTGGTTTTTTACTTGATCAAGGGAGTTCACCATCTAGCAATCAGCTAATTTTCTTTCAATTACCTTCACTTTGATCCTATTAGATCTTCGGAAAGATTAGAGAAGTGGTGAAGGGCCATAAGATTAACCAAAGGGGAGAACTTCCAATTCTGAGAATGCCTCTTACCATTTGGGTTAATTGCTTGATCTTGGAAGTTCACGTGCTTGGAAATCATGTAAGTCAATTATAATTACCTTCACTTTGAAGCTATTTGAGCTTGGAAAGTATTAGAGCAATGGTAGAGAGCCATAAGATCATTCTAAGTGAAGAACCTCCCTTTCTAGGAGTGTTTGTTGCCATTTGGGTTTATTACTAGATCAATGGAATTCACGTGCTAGCAATCATCTAATTTTCTTTCAAGTACCTTCATTTTGATCCTATTAGCTCTTTGGAAAGATTAGAGAAGTGGTAGAAGGCCATAAGATGAACAAAAGGGAAGAACTTCCAATTCTAAGAATGCTTCTTATATTTTCTGTTAAATGCTTGAACTTGGAAGTTCACGGGCGAGGAAATCATGTCATTTACTTATAATTAATTCCACTTTAAGGCTATTTGGGCATGGAAAGTATTTGGGCAACAATTTAGAGCAATAAGATCATTTTAAGTGAAGAACCTCACATTCTAATAGTGTTTCTTACCATTTGGTTTTTTACTTGATCAAGGGAGTTCACAAGCTAGCAATCATCTAATTTTCTTTCAATTACCTTCACTTTGATCCTATTAGTTCTTTGGAAAGATTAGAGAAGTGGTAGAGGGCCATAAGATGAACCAAAGGGGAGAACTTTCAATTCTGAGAATGCTACTTACCATTTGGGTTAATTGCTTCATCTAGGGAGTTCACGGGCTTGGAAAACATGTAATTTACTTATAATTACCTTCACTTTAAAGCTATTTGAGCTTGGAAAGTATTAGCGCAACGGTTGAGAGCAATAAGATCATTCTAAGTGAAGAACCTCACATTCTAAGAGTATTTGGTGCCATTTGGGTTTATTACTTGATCAAGGGAGTTCACGAGCTTGCAATCATGAAACTTTCTTTCAATTACCTTCACTTTGATCCTATCAGCTCTTTAGAAAGATTAGAGAAGTGGTATAGGGCCATAAGATGAACCAAAGAGAACAACACACCATTCTGAGAATGCTTCTTACCAGTTGGGTTAATTGCTTGATCTTGGGAGTTCACGTGCTTGGAAATCATGTAATTTGCTTATAATTACCTTTAGTTTAAAGCTATTTGAGCTTGGAAAGTATTAGGGCTGCGGTTGAGAGCAATAAGATCATTCTAAGTGAAGAGCCTCCTATTCTAAGAGTATTTGGTGCCATTTGGGTTTATTACTTGATCAAGGGAGTTCACGAGCTTGCAATCATGAAACTTTCTTTCAATTACCTTCACTTTGATCCTATTAGCTCTTTGGAAAGATTAGAGAAGTAGTAGAGGGCCAGAAGATGAACCACAAGAAAGAACACCCCATTCTGAGAATGCTTCTTACCATTTAGGTTAATTGCTTGATCTTGGGAGTTCACGTGCTTGGAAATCATATAATTTACTTATAATTACCTTCAGTTTAAAGCTATTTGAGCTTGGAAAGTATTAGGGCAACGGTTGAGAGCAATAAGATCATTCTAAGTGAAAAACCTCCCATTCTAATAGTGTTTGTTACCATTTGGGTTTATTACTTGATCAAAGGAGTTCACGAGCTAGCAATCATCTAATTTTCTTTCAATTACCTTCACTTTGATCCTATTAGTTCTTTGGAAAGATTAGAGTATTGAGAAAACTCCTAGTTTTGATGCTAATAAATCGTTTTATGTATGATATTTATATATTTTTCAAAGGAAAAGTCACGGGGTGACATATGCTTTAGAGTCTGCTGGTGGCAGAAGAAAAAGTATAAGGAGTCTCTAAGTCTGTCCGTATCAGATGGAAGATCGGAGTAGACGCAAATTCTGAGTTTGTCCGTACCAGACGGAAGACCCGAGTAGGCGCAGATTCTAAGTCTATCCGTACCAGACGGAAAACTTAAGCTGATTCAGAACTTAAGTCTGTCAGACTCAGAATGAAACTATAGGATAAGATCACCAACGGTAAAGTATTTCACTTACTTTATTTATATTGATTCTGTTGTATCAAACTGATTGGCAGGATCAATTAATGGACAACTTCCAAAGAAGAATGGAGCACTTATGAAAGCCCAAATTTTGATTGTTTGGGCGAACAGAATCCAAGGGGATCTAATCTACCTTCAATGGTCAAAAAGACTTAGCTTATAAAGTCCGTTGAAGAAAAGGAAGGCTGAACTCTCAAGGAAAGAGCCAACGGTTGAGTGTGGCTTGGAGAGTATATAAGGATAGGATGAGACCTATGAGATAGAAGTAGATGAACATATTCCAAAGCTCGATTATGTTCTTCATCTGTTGTTCAAAGTGCGAAATTGAGTGATCCTAGTGTATTACCAAAGAGAGTGACTTTGTGAGACATATCATCACCAAGTGCTAACACTCAAGAGTGTGTAATCACCTTTGATCACATAGTGAAATCCAGCCTATTGGCTGATCGCCTAGAGAGTGGACGTAGGCTTGTCTAAAGCCGAACCACTATAAACTGTGTTTGCAATCTTCTCTACTCTCTCTATTTAATTTCTGTTTGTAGATTGCAAAAGATTGATATTACCTGCGTGTAAACTTCCTCTACACCTATTCACCCCTCTTTAGGTGTTAAAACTAGTTACATCAATTGGTATCAAAGCCCTATGCTCAGTATTTTGAAGTGTTTATTACTTCTGAGTTAAAAATCCTCTATGGCTAGAATTCTTGCACCAGGTCTGATTGAGGGGCAGAGCAACACTCGTCCACCATACTTTGATGGTAAAGATTACAATATATGGAAGAACAAGATGAAGGCCTTCCTCAGATCAAAAGATCCGCTGGAATGGGATGTAGTTGGAAGAGGAGTTTATCTCACTGCTGAAGCTGGAAAAACCTTAAAGAAAGATGATGGGAAAGAAATTGAAACATCAGATACCATCTCACCAGAAGAATTGACAAAGAGACAAACTCTAGACACTAAGGCTATTTACTCCATTTATTGTGCTTTATCACCTAATGAATATAATCGAATATCTTCTTGTGACATAGCAAAGGAAGTATGGGATAGATTGCACGTGACATACGAAGGAACTGATCGTGTTAAGGAGACCAAAGTAAATATTTTACTTGGTCAATATGAATCCTTCAAGATGAAACAGGGGGAGTCCATAGGAGACATGCTCAGTCGATTTACAGAGATTGTAAATGGATTGGCATATCAAGGACAACATGTTCCTGGACCAATGAAAGCCAACAAGCTTTTGAGAGGGTTGTCAAAAGAATGGAATAATGTGAAGGCCTCCATTAGAGAGACCCTGTGAATTTCACCGCTGAAAGTCGATGAGCTTGTTGGTACCCTGCAATCCTATGAAGCAGAACAAATGAATGAGGAAGTGGAATCCAGAGGTAAGAAATCCATTACTCTTAAGTCTAATACTGGTTCTGATAATACAGATTCTGAGGACGAGTTGGACGATGAAGAACTTGCACTACTAATCAGAAAGGTAAAAAAGTCAAACAAGAAAGGCAGGAAGTTGAACAACAAGAAACAAAAACAGACGGTCCCGGACAACGAAGAACGAGAGGATGAGGAAGATTATGCCAAAGATGTTGTTTGTTTTGAATGCAAAAAGAAGGGTCATATAAAGCAGAATTGTCCCAAGCTCAAGAAGAACAAAGGGAAATTCGAAAAATACAAGAAGGCCCTGAAAGCTAAAACATGGAGTGACACTGAGGTTGAAGACAATGAAGACGAATATGGCAACATCTGTCTTATGGCACATTCAGACTCAGACTCGAAACGTATTCGAATCAAACTTAGACTCGGACAAAGAGATTGAGTTAAGTCATTCTGATATTCCAATAGAAGTTTTAGATTACATAAATGAGCTGTGTTCTAATTTAAAATCTACTCTGAAAATGATCTCCAGTTTAAAAAAAGAAAATCATAAGTTGAGTCAACAGAGTTACTCATTGAAAGGAAAATTTGATGATCTCAAAAATGAATTTTCAAAACTAAAGGAAAGTCGATATTTTGTTTTAAATGAAAATGAGTCTCTTAAAAGGGAACTTTTGGAGACAAAGGAAAATCAAAGTTCTTTGCAAAATGAGAATTTATCTCTTAGAAAGGAAATTTTGAATATCAATACAAAGTTTTCTGAAGGGTCGAAAACTCTACAGCATATACTTTCCATTCAGATCCCTTACTATGATAAGTCAGGACTTGGGTTTTTTAAGGAAAGTGATTCATTAATTGATTTTCCTAAGGTCAAGGAAAGAATTAAACAGAGACCTCCTCGACAGGCCTACAAAAATCATTTTAGAAAGAATTTTGTAAGATCTGTTGGTCGAGAGAATCTAAATTGTTCTAATTGTGGAGAAAGAGAACATTTTGAAAACAAATGTCCTAAAGTCTGGAGACCTGTTCAAAAGAAATAGGTAGAAAAAGCATATACAACTAACCTCAATGGACCCAAGAAAATCTGGGTACCAAAGAAAAAATGAGTATGTGTGTTGGTTGTAGGTAAGCTTCAAAAGCAAGAAGAAATGGTACTTGGACAGTGGATGCTCAAGACATATGATTGGAGACTCAAAGATGTTCGTTGGCTTAAAAAGAGTTAAGGGAGGAACAGTTTCTTTTGGAGGAAACACCAAAGGAAATATTATTGGATTAGGAACTATCAAGATTGGTAGTCTAATCATCAACAATATTTCTCTGGTTAAGGGATTGAACTATAATCTTTTAAGCATCAGCCAGTTGTGTGATGCTGGTTTTAGAATCAACTTCAAGGAGAATCTATGTTCTGGAATAAGCAACGATTCTTCCCAATCATTCACTGGACGAAGGCATGGGAACATCTATCTCTTAGATATAAAAGAAGACACTACAAAATGTCTTATTTCAGTCCAAGATGAAGCAAGTCTCTGGCATCGCAAACTTGGACATGTTAGTATGAAACAAACCTCTAAGTTACTCAGCAAAAAGCTTGTTCGTGGTTTGCCCTCACTAAATTATAAGAAGGTAGAGCTTTGCTCCGCATGTACTCTGGAAAAACAAGTAAGAAGTTCTTTCAAACCTGTTAAACAGATTTCAACTAATCGTGTATTGCAGCTTCTTCATATGGATTTATTTGGACTAACTAGAACTCAGAGCATTGGAGATAAGAAATACTGTCTCGTGATTGTAGATGATTATTCTCGATTTACATGGGTATTCTTTCTTGCTAATAAAGGAGAAACCTTCTCGTATTTTTCAATATTTGCAAAAAGAATTCAAAATGAGAAAGGTTACTCTATTTCTAGCATTAAAACAGATCATGGTGGAGAATTTGAAAATCAAGACTTTGTAGATTTTTGTGACAAAAATGGTATTCAGCATATGTTCTCCTCTCCCTACACTCCAGAACAAAATGGAGTTGTAGAAAGGAAGAACATGTCTTTGCAAAATGGCCAGAATGCTGCTTATTGAAAGCAAGGTGGCAACTCGTTTCTGGGCAGAAGCAGTTTCTACTTCTTGCCATATCATTAATAGAGTCTTTCTTAGACCAATTCTTGAGAAAACTCCTTATGAAATTTTCAAAGAAAGAAAACCAATTGTTTCCTACTTTTGCATTTTTGGTTGTCAATGCTTTATTCTCAAAAATACTAACAATCATCCTAGTAAGTTTGAAGAAAGGTCAGATGAAGGTATTTTTCTAGGCTATTCAAACTCTAGTAAAGCATATAGAGTGTTCAACAAGAATACTCAGACAGTGGAGAAATCCATGAATGTGAAGTTTCTAGAGCAAGATGTTTCAAACCAGAGCAGAACTGAAATTGAAGACTCAGAACCAAATGCTGCTCCTGAGAAATCAACTCTAAACAAAGAAGCTGAATCTTCTCAGAAAACAGTCACGGAAGCAACTCAAGAACAAAGAATCACTCAGCTGGACACTTCTAAATCACTAGAAGATTCGATACACGGTGAAGTGCGAACGGCTGGAAGCATAAGTCTAATCATCCTTAGGAGCTAGTCATTGGAAATATCAACGAAGGGATTCGAACCAGATCGAAGAACAAAAAGGATACGGGCATTGTTGCACTAATCCGAGATTGAATCCAAAGGAATAGATGAAGCCTTGGAGAATGAAAGCTGGATAGAAGCAATGCAAGAAGAACTCCAGCAGTTCAAAAGGAATGATGTATGGGAATTGGTTCCCAAACCCGAAGGAAGAACTATCATTGGCACTAAATGGGTCTTCAGGAACAAAGTAAATGAACTTGGTAAAGTCACCAGAAACAAGGCTAGACTCGTAGCAAAAGGGTACTCTCAGTCTGAAGGAATAGACTATGATGAAACCTATGCACCAGTAGCAAGATTAGAAGCAATTAGACTGTTGCTTGCTTATGCTTGTTATCAAAACTTCAAGCTATTCCAGATGGATGTGAAGAGTGCCTTCCTGAATGGGTTTATTAAAGAAGAAGTCTATATAGAGCAGCTTCCTGGTTTCGAGGAACCAAGAAAGCCAGATCATGTATACAGACTGAAGAAAGCGTTGTCTGGTTTGAAACAAGCACCTCGAGCCTGGTATGAACGACTGAGTAAGTTTCTACTAGACAATAACTTCAAGAAAGGTATGGTAGACACAACTCTGTTTATCAAAAAGGAAGGTAAAGATATTTTGCTTGTACAAATATATGTAGATGATATTATTTTTGGATCATCTAATGAGCATTTGTGCAAGAACTTCTCAAAGTCTATGCAGGAGGAATTTGAAATGAGCATGATGGGAGAACTCACATTTTTCCTAGGACTTCAGGTCAATTAGTCAAAATATGGAACTTTCATCTATCAAGAAAAGTATGTCAAAGACTTGATCAAGAAGTTTGGAATGGAGAACTGCAAGAAGACTGAAACTCCAATGACAACCTCCATCAAACTAGATCAAGATGAAATAGGAAAGAAAGTTGACCAGAAGACTTATAGAAGCATGATTGGTTCTCTTCTTTATCTTATTGCATCTAGACCAGATATTCTATACAGTGTGTGTTTATGTGCTCGATTTCAAGTGGATCCTAGAGAATCACATCTCTCGGCTGTCAAGCGCATAATCAAGTATATAGCCACTTATCCATACTTAGGTTTGTGGTATCTTAAGGAAACAGACTTTACTCTCCTTAGTTACTCAGATGCTGACCTAGCAGGATGTAAAGTGGACAGAAAGAGCACGTTTGGAACATGCCAACTTCTAGGGAAGATGCTAGTTTCATGGTTTTCGAAAAAGCAAAACACTGTTGTTCTATCTACAGCAGAAGCAGAATATGTTGCTCTTGGAAGTTGTTGTTCATAGATTCTATGGATGAAACAGCAACTGAGAGACTACAGAAAGGAAGAAACGTGCACTGAAATTAGATGTGACAATACAAGTGGTATAAATCTCACCAAGAACCCGATCCTTCATTCCAGAGTAAAGCACATTGAAATAAAGCATCACTTTATTAGAGACCATGTGCAAATTGGTGATATAATTGTGGAATTCATTGATTCAAAAAAATCAATTAGTAGATATCTTCACAAAGCAGCTGGACAAAGGTACATTCGATTCAATATGTAGCAGATTAAATATTATTAACCCTTTTTCATAAAGTCTATGAGAACATGACAAAGTTTGGGAGAAGCAATCGTCTAAATAGACCAATCTTCTAGGATGCACTCAAAAGGAATTGATGGTATTTTTGGCGTGTAAGTTATTTCCTTATATGATTGAACTTGGTAAGTCATTATTAGCAAATAATTGATTTGCATAATTTCTGGTACATGCCTATGTTGTTTGCATCTATTTTTGTCAAGTTTAATAAATTTTGAATAACTGCCATTTTCAGTTATTTTTAAAAGACGCGACTTTTCATTTGTCTCACATCAAAAGGTTTTATAACCCCCCAAAAGTCGAGTTTTTTCACAACACCTTAGAAACCCCTTTTAGAAATCCTAACAGAACAAATATTTTTCTAAAACCAAGTCAAATCCTCTCTGAACATGGCATCGAGATCCTCCATGTCCAGATCAAGGTTTGTGTCTCCATCTCTTTGAAGAAGATAAAACAGGATTGTTGGTAGAGGACCAAGGAATATCGAAGGAGGACGGACGCACTTCGATCGGCTTGACTTAGAAGATTCCCAAGGACAATCTCCAAATGCATTGGTTCAAAGGGATGGAAGTGAAAATGTGGAATCTCCAAGGAATTCCCCAATAGAATCTGAGCAAAGAAATGTCTCTAGAAGAGGTATGTTTGGATTAACTCTACCAAAACCTACTGATAATCCCCATACAGTCATGAGAATGTATGAGCGTTTAGTGCAAAGAAACGCTAGAGAAGACGTTAAACTTTATTTCTTGCGAGAAAAAGGATATTTTAATGAGTTTCGTCTTGTCCAAGTTGTTCAAACTACAGAACCACCGCCTGCACGAAGAGAACAAATCAATGAAGCAGGTAGAAGTAGAGAAAATGTTTGGGGTGAGAAGGAGGATGATGAAAGAATCTATAGCAATTTTGAAGTCAGAATGAGGATTGCTGCTGTGGCTCGGAACACGACTAGGAAATTGTTCCGATCTAAAGAGCATAAGGCATTTTATAATAGATTGTTGGAATAAGGAGTTATGCACCATAGGATTGTGAACTTTGATTTTTTGGATGTTGTTGATGTAAATCTGCGAGGTTATTTTGAAATGTTGCAGATGGATCAATTCTGCACTGACTCTGCTACTGTTTATCCAGAACTAACACAGCATATTTCTACTCCAATTTAACATTTCTGTCTCCAGATAGAATGCAGTTCAGTGTGAATGATAGGTTCTATGATGTTAGTGTAGATATTCTGGCTGACATTATGAAAGTTGAGAGGGGTCCTTTCAAGCCAATAGAAGTTACCTATAAGACTGTTTGTAAATATCTTACAAAGTCTGTTAGGCTAATATCACTTATCCCCTTTTGACTTCAGCAAGGACAATTATGCATAAAATCATCATTAGCTGCATTCGTCCTAAGGCATCATCAAAGACTGATGTGGCCAGATTTGAGGCAAAACTGATGTGGGCGATTGAAAAGGGAGTATTGTTCTCACTCCCTCATACTGTTCTTCTTCACATGTATCGAACAGTTTCAAATGATAAAGGACAGCTGCCCTATGGAGCATTAGTGACCAGAATCTTTGAACATCTCAAGATAGATATACTCAGGAGATTCTGCACTAAAACTCTTCCAACAATGGCCATTGACATTAAGATGATTAATAAAATGAGGCTGAAGGACGTTGTGGAAACATGAAGAAGAAAGGAGAAAGAATTGGCTAAAGTAGCAACAACTAAGAGAAAAGGAAAAGAGGTAGCTGCTGCTGAACCAAGTTTTAAGAAAAGGAGACAACTTCTACTGCAGGATGAAGAAGATGAGGAGGAAAGTATTTCTGAAATTCTAGCAAATATGAGTCAGACTGCACGTAGATTGACTAAACTAGAAGCAGAAATACCTCTACCAGAAATACCTGCAAAGAACATTCTTAGCACAGAACCTGCGAAGAATGTTGAGTCTGACCTAGAAGAAGATCCAAAAGAAGAAGGAAGCGAAGAAAACAGAGATGGAATGAATGCGGGTCCTATTCCTGAGGCTGATAATAGAGAAGAGGACAGGACTCAACAGGCGCAACAAGGCCAGACTGAAGCATCAATTCAGGGGGAGCATCAATCTCAGAATGTTGAAACACGTACCCCTACAGCTTCATCTGATAATGCTTAATCTCAGAAGATATTAGCAATTCTTATGCAGATTAGAGATCAGCAACTATGATGGAAATCTCCTTCAACAACAGGCTGGAGACTCTAGAGAAGACAGTTCATCAATGTCTCAACAGGATTGAGGAGCCTGCCACAGATATAGAGGATTTCACTCTTGTTCGGACCCCTAAAAAGAAAACTTCCTAAACACATCATCTTCTGGTCTATTTTGTTTAAAACTGTTTGTTGAATTTTTGTTAAACCTTACTTACTCTTTTCCAGATATTAACTTTTTGACAGTGACAAAAAGAGGGAGAGTAATTATGCTTATGCAGATCTTTTGATGAACTTGATATTTTGTTGATCTGTTTTGTTACTGTCTGACTGATTAGGCTGTTGTTGTTTTGAACATGGATGCATGAATGGATCATCATCTGATATCACTTGAGCATGGTTGATATGGGTTGTTTTTTTATGATTTGAGCATCATGGTATGTATGTTTTACTATGGTAGGAAGTATGCTCTGTCTAACCATATTTTGCAGGAACAACAAGCCGTATGCATAAAATTTTTTGTCACCATCAAAAAGAGAGAGATTGTTGAGAAAACTCATAGCTTTGATCCTAACAAATTGTTTTATGTATGATATTTATATATCTCTTACAAAGGAAAAGTCACAGGGTGACATATGTTTTAGAGTTTGCTGGTGGCAGAAGAAAAAGCATAAGGTGTCTCTAAGTCTGTCCGTACCAGACGGAAAACCAGAGTAGACGCAGATTCTGAGTCTGTCCATACCAGACGGAAGACCCGAGTAGACGCACATTCTAAGTCTGTCCGTACTAGACGGAAAACTTAAGCAGACTCAGAATGAAACTATAGGATAAGATCACCAACGGTAAAGTATTTCACTTACTTTATTTATATTGATTATGTTGTATCAAATTGATTGGCAGGATCAATTAATGGACAACTTCCAAAGAAGAATGGAGCACTTATGGAAGCTCGGATTTTGATTGTATGGGCGAACAGAATCCAAGGGGATCTAATCTACCTTCAACGGTCAAAAAGACTTACCTTATAAAGTCTGTCCAAGAAAGGGAAGACTGAACTCTCAAGGAAAGAGCTAACGGTCGAGTGTGGCTTGGAGAGTATATAAGGATAGGATGAGACCTAGGAGATAGAAGTAGATGAACATATTCCTAAGCTCGATTCTGTTCTTCATCTGTTATTCAAAGTGCGAAATTGAGTGATCCTAGTGTATTACCAAAGAGAGTGACTTTGTGAGACATATCATCACCAAGTGCTAACACTCAAGAGTGTGTAATCACCTTTGATCACATAGTGAAATCCAGCCTATTAGCTAATCGCCTGGAGAGTGGACGTAGGCTTGTCTAAAGCCGAACCACTATAAACTGTGTTTGCAATCTTCTCTACTCTCTCTATTTAATTTCTGTTTGTAGATTGCAAAAGATTGATATTACTTGCGTGTAAACTTCCTCTAAACCTATTCACCCCCTCTAGGTGTTAATACTAGTTACATCATAGAGAAGTGGTAGAGGGCCATAACATGAACCAAAGGGAAGAACTTCCAATTCTGAGAATGCTTCTTTCCTTTTGGGTTAATTGCTTGATCTTGGCAGTTCATGGCCTCGAAAATCATGTAATTCAATTATAATTACCTTCACTTCGAAGCTATTTGAGGTTGGAAAGTATTAGAGCAACGATTGAGAGCAATAACATCATTCTAAGTGAAGAACCTCCCATTCTAGGAGTGTTTGTTGCCATTTGGGTTTATTAATTGATAAGGGAGTTCACGAGCTAGTAATCATCTAATTCTCTTTCAATTAGCTTCACTTTGATCGTATTAGCTCTTTGGAAAGATTAGAGATGAACCAAAGGAAAGAACTTCCAATTCTGAGAATGCTTCTTAACATTTGGGTTAATTGTTTGATCTTGGGAGTTCATGGCCTTGGAAATCATGTAATTCAATTACAACTGCCTTCACTTTGTAGCTATTTGAGCTTGGAAAGTATTAAAGTAACGGTTGAGAGCCATAAGATCATTCTAAGTGAAGAACCTCACATTCTAAGAGTGTTTGTTGCCATTTCGTTTATTACTTGATCAATGGAGTTCACGAGCTAGCAATCATCTAATTTTCTTTCAATTACCATCACTTTGATCCTATTAGCTCTTTGGAAAGATTAGAGAAGTGGTAGAGGGCCATAAGATGAACTAAAGGGAAGAACTTCCAATTCTAAGAATGCTTCTTACCATTTGGGTTAATTTCTTGATCTTGGGAGTTCACGGGCTTGGAAATCATGTAATTTACTTATAATTTCCCTCACTTTGAAGCTATTTGAGGTTGGAAAGTATTAGAGCAACGGTTGAGAGCCATAAGATCCTTCCAAGTGAAGAACCTCCCATTCTAAGAGTGTTTATTGCCATTTGGGTTTATTACTTAATCAGGGGAGTTCACGAGCTTGCAATCATCAAAGTTTCTTTCAATTACCTTCAATTTTCCTATTAGCACTTTGGAAAGATTAGAGAAGTGGTAGGGGCCATAAGATGAACCAAAGGGAAGAACTTCCAATTTTGAGAATGCCTCTTACCATTTGGGTTAATTGCTTGATATTGGGAGTTCACAGCCTTGGAAATCATGTAATTTACTTATAATTTCCTTCACTTTGAAGCTATTTGAGGTTGGAAAGTATTAGAGCAACGGTTGAGAGCAATAACATCATTCTAAGTGAAGAACCTCCCATTCTAAGAGTGATTGTTGCCATTTGGGTTTATTAAATGATCAAGGAGTTCACGAGCTAGCAATTATCTAATTTTCTCTCAATTACCTTCACTTTGATCGTATTAGCTCTTTGGAAAGATTAGAGAAGTGTTAGTGGGCGATAAGATGAACCAAAGGGAAGAACTTCCAATTCTGAGAATGCTTATTATTTGGGCTAATTGTTTGATTTTGGGAGTTCATGGCCTTGGAAATCATGTAATTCAATTATAATTACCTTCACTTTGAAGCTATTTGAACTTGCAAAGTATTAGAGCAACGGTTGAGAGCCATAAGATCATTCTAAGTGAAGAACCTCACATTCTAAGAGTGTTTGTTGCCATTTCGTTTATTACTTGATCAAGGTAGTTCACGAGCTAGCAATCATCTAATTTTCTTTCAATTACCATAATTTTGATCCTATTAGCTCTTTGGAAAGATTAGAGAAGTGGTAGAGGACCATAAGATGAACTAAAGGGAAGAACTTCCAATTCTGAGAATGCCTCTTACCATTTGGGTTAATTGCTTGATCTTGGGAGTTCACGGGCTTGGAAATAATGTAATTTACTTATAATTTCCCTCACTTTGAAGCTATTTGAGGTTGGAAAGTATTAGAGCAACGGTTGAGAGCCATAAGATCCTTCTAAGTGAAGAATCTCCCATTCTAAGAGTGTTTGTTGCCATTTGGGTTTATTACTTAATCAGGGGAGTTCACGAGCTTGCAATCATCAAAGTTTCTTTCAATTACCTTCAATTATCCTATTAGCTCTTGGGAAAGATTAGAGAAGTGGTAGGTCCATAAGATGAACCAAAGGGAAGAACTTCCAATTTTGAGAATGCCTCTTACCATTTGGGTTTATTGCTTGATCTTGAGAGTTCACAGCCCTGGAAATCATGTAATTTACTTATAATTTCCTTCACTTTGAAGCTCTTTGAGGTTGGAAAGTATTAGAGCAACGGTTGAGAGCAATAACATCATTCTAAGTGAAGAACCTCACATTCTAAGAGTGTTTGTTGCTATTTGGGTTTATTAAATGATTAAGGGAATTCACAAGCTAGCAATCATCTAATTTTCTCTCAATTACCTTCACTTTGATCGTATTAGCTCTTTGGAAAGATTAGAGAAGTGTTAGCGGGCCATAAGATGAACCAAAGGGAAGAACTTCCAATTCTGAGAATACTTATTATTTGGGTTAATTGTTTGATTTTGGGAGTTCATGGCCTTGGAAATCATGTAATTCAATTATAATTACCTTCACTTTGAAGCTATTTGAACTTGCAAAGTATTAGAGCAACGATTGAGAGTCATAAGATCATTCTAAGCGAAGAACCTCACATTCAAAGAGTGTTTGTTGCCATTTCGTTTATTACTTGATTAAGGAAGTTCACGAGCTAGCAATCATCTAATTTTCTTTCAATTACCTTCACATTGATTCTATTAGCTCTTTGGAAAGATTAGAGAAGTGGTAGAGGGCCACAAGATGAACCAAAGGGAAGAACATCCAATTCTGAGAATGCCTCTTACCGTTTGGGTTAATTGCATGATCTTGGGAGTTCACGGGCTTGGAAATCATGTAATGTACTTATAATTTCCTTCGCTTCGAAGCTTTTTGAGGTTGGAAAGTATTCGAGCAACGGTTGAGAGCCACAAGATCATTCTAGGTTGAGAACCTCCCATTTTAAGAGTGTTTGTTGTCATTTGGGTTTATTACTTGATCAAGAGAGTTCACGAGCTAGCAATCATCTAATTTTCTTTCAGTTACCTTCATTTTTATCCTATTAGCTATTTGGAAAGATTAGAGAAGTGGTAGAGGGCCATAAAATGAACCAATGGGAAGAACTTCAAATTCTGAGATTGCTTCTTACCTTTTGGGTTAATTGCTTGATCTTGGCAGTTCATGGCCTTGGAAATCATGTAATTCAATTATAATTACCTTCACTTTGAAGCTATTTGAGGTTGGAAAGTATTAGAGTAACGGTTGAGAGCAATAACATCATTCTAAGTGAAGAACCTCCCATTTTAAGAGTGTTTGTCGCCATTTGGGAAGAACTTCAAATTCTGAGATTGCTTCTTACCTTTTGGGTTAATTGCTTGATCTTGGCAGTTCATGGCCTTGGAAATCATGTAATTCAATTATAATTACCTTCACTTTGAAGTTATTTGAGGTTGGAAAGTATTAGAGTAACGGTTGAGAGCAATAACATCATTCTAAGTGAAGAACCTCCCATTTTAAGAGTGTTTGTTGCCATTTGGGTTTATTAATTGATCAAGGGAGTTCACGAGCTAGCAATCATCTAATTTTCTTTCAATTACCTTCACTTTGATCGTATTAGCTCTTTGGAAAGATTAAAGTGGTAGCGGGCCATAAGATGAACCAAAGGGAAGAACTTCCAATTCTGAGAATGCTTCTTAACATTTGGGTTAATTGTTTGATCTTGGGAGTTCATGGCCTTGGAAATCATGTAATTTACTTATCATTACCTTCACTTTCAAGCTATTTGAGCTCGGAAAGAATTAGAATAACGGTTGAGAGCAATAAGATCATTCTAAGTGAAGAACCTCCTATTCTTAGAATGTTTGTTGCCATTTGGGTTAATTGTTTGATCTTGGGAGTTCATGGCCTTGGAAATCATGTAATTCAATTATAATTACCTTCGCTTTGAAGCTATTTGAGGTTGGAAAGTATTAGAGCAACAGTTTAGAGCCTTAAGATCATTCTAAGTGAAGAACCTTCCATTCTAAGAGAGTTTGTTGCCATTTGGGTTTATTACTTGATCAGGGAGTTCAGGAGGCTTGCAATCATCTAATTTTCATTCAATTACCTTTACTTTCATTCGATTAGCTCTTTGGAAAGATTAGAGAGAGTGGTAGAAGGCCATAAGATGAACCAAAAGGGAAGAATATCCCATTCTGAGAATGCTTCTTACCATATGGGTTAATTGCTTAATCTTGGGAGTTCATGGACTTGGAAATCATGTAATTTACTAGTAAATAACCTTCACTTTGAAGCTATTTGAGCCTTGAAAGTGTTAGAGAAACGGTTGGGAGCCATAAGATCATTCTAAGTGAAGAACCTCCCATTCTAAGAGTGTTTGTTGCCATTTGGGTTTAGTACTTCATCAAGGGAGTTCACAAGCTAGCAATCATCTAATTTTCTGTAGATTATCTTCACTTTGATCCTATTAGCTCTTTGGAAAGATTAGAGAAGTGGTAGAGGGCCATAAGATGAACCAAAAAGAAGAACTTCCAATTCTGAGAAGGCTTCTTACCACTTGGGTTAATTGTTTGATCTTGGGAGTTCATGGCCTTGGAAATCATGTAATTTACTTATTCAATTACCTTCACTTTAAAGCTATTTGAGCTTGGAAAGTATTAGAATAACGGTTGAGAGCAATAAGATCATTCTAAGTGAAGAACCTCCTATTCTTAGAATGTTTGTTGCCATTTGGGTTATTTGTTTGACCTCGGGAGTTCATGAGCAGGTTTAAATTATACAATTTACTTGTAACTATCATCATCTTGCTCCGATTAGTACTTTTGGAAAGATTAAACCAATGGTTCAGAACAACATAAGATCATTCTAATTGCAAAGAACCTCCTATTCTAAGATTGTTTCTTGCCATTTGGTTTAATTGTTTGCCCTCGGGAGTTCATGAGCACATCGGTCATACAATTTACATGTAACTATCATCATTTTGCTCCAATTAGTACTTTGGAAAGATTAGACCAGTGGTTGAGGCAAAGATCATTCTAAGTGAAAACCGTCCCATTCTAAGAGTGTTTCTTGCCATTTGGGTTAATTACTTAATCATGGGATTTCAGGAGCTTGCAATTAGCTAATTTTGTTTCAATTACCTTCACTTTAATCCTCTTAACTCTTTGGAATGATTAGAGAAGTGGTAGAGGGCCATAAGATGAACAAAGGGGAAGAACTTCCAATTCTGAGAATGCCTCTTACCATTTGGGTTAATTGCTTGATCTTGGGAGTTCACGTGCTTGGAAATCATGTAATTTACTTATCATTACCTTCACTTTAACACTATTTGTGCTTGGAAAGTATTAGAGCAACGGTTGGGAGCCATAAGATCATTCTAAGTGAAGAACCTCCCATTCTATGAGTGTTTGTTGCCATTTGGGTTGATTGCTTGATCAAGGGAGATCATGAGCTACCAATCTTGCAATTACCTTCCCTCTGATCCTATTAACTCTTTGGAGAGAATAGAGAAGTGGTAGAGGGCCATAAGATGAGCCAAAGGGAAGAACATCCAATTCTGAGGATGCTTCTTACCCTTTGGATTAATTGTTTGATCTTGGGAGTTCATGGAGGGAATCACATAATTCAATCATAATTACCTTCACTTTGAAGCTATTTGAGCTTGGAAAGTATTAGAGCAATAGTTGAGAGCCATAAGATCATTCTAAGTGAAGAACCTCTCATTCTAAGTGAGTTTGTTGACATTTGGGTTTATTATTGGAGCATGGGAGTTCACGAGCTTTCGATCATCTAATTTTCATTCAATTACCTTCACTTTCATCCAATTAGCTCTTTTGGAAAGATTTGAGAAGTGGCAGAGGGCCATGAGATGAACCAAAGAGGAGAACTTCCAATTCTGAGAATGCTTCTTACCATTTGGGTTAACATCTTGATCTTGGGAGTTCACGGGCTTGGAAATCATGTAATTTACTTATGATTAGCTTCACGTTAAAGCTATTTCAGCTTGGAAAGTATTAGAGCAAGGGTTGAGAGCCATGAGATCATTCTAAGTGAAGAACCTCTCATTGTAAGAGTGTTTGTTGCCATTTGGGTTTATTACTTGATCAAGGGAGTTCATGAGCTAGCAATCATGCAATTACCTTCCCTTTGATCCTATTAACTCTTTGGAAAGATTAGAGAAGTGGTAGAGGGCCATAAGTTGAACCATAGGTAAGAACATCCCATTTTGAGAATGCTTCTTAGCATTTGGGTTAATTGCTTGTTCTTGGGAGTTCACGGGCATGGAAATAATGTAATTTACTTATGATTACCTTCGCTTTAAAGCTATTTGAGCTTGGAAAGGATTAGAGCAACGGTTGGGAGCCACAAGATCATTCTAAGTGAAGAACCTCCCATTCTATGAGAGTTTGTTGCCATTTGGGTTGATTGCTTGATCAAGGGAGTTCATGAGCTAGCAATTACCTTCCTTTTGATTCTATTAACTCTTTGGAGAGAATAGAGAAGTGGTAGAGGGCCATAAGATGAACCAAAGGGAAGAACATCCAATTCTGAGGATGCTTCTTACCCTTTGGGTTAATTGTTTAATCTTGGGAGTTCATGCCCGCAGGAATCACATAATTCAATCATAATTACCTTCACTTTGAAGCTATTTGAGCTTGGAAAGTATTAGAGCAACAGTTGAGAGCCATAAGATCATTCTAAGTGAAGAACCTCTCATTCTAAGTGAGTTTGTTGACATTTGGGTTTATTACTTGATCATGGGAGTTGAGGAGCTTTAAATCATCTAATTTTCATTCAATTACCTTCACTTTCATCCAATTAGCTCTTTTGGAAAGATTTGAGAAGTTAGAGGGCCATGAGATGATTCCAAAGAGGAGAACTTCCAATTCTAAGAATGTTTCTTACCATTTGGGTTAACATCTTGATCTTGGGAGTTCACGGGCTTGGAAATCATGTAATTTTTATGATTAGGTTCACGTTAAAGCTATTAGTAGCTTGGAAAGTATTAGAGCAAGGGTTGAGAGCCATAAGATCATTCTAATTGAAGAACTTCTCATTGTAAGAGTGTTTGTTGCCATTTGGGTTTATTACTTGATCAAGGGAGTTCATGAGGTTTAGCAATTTTGCAATTACCTTCCCTTTGACCCTATTAACTCTTGGAAAGATTAGAAAGTGGTAGAGGGCCATAAGATGAACCATAGGTAAGAACATCCCATTTTGAGAATGTTTCTTAGCATTTGGCTTAATTACTTGTTCTTGGGAGTTCACGGGCATGGAAATAATGTAATTTTACTTATGATTACCTTCACTTTAAAGCTATTTGAGCTTGGAAGGATTAAGAGACATTACGGTTGGGAGCCATAAGATCATTCTAATTGAAGAACCTCCCATTCTATGAGTGTTTGTTGCCATTTGGGTTGATTACTTGATCAAGGGAGATCATGAGCTACCAATCTTGCAATTACAATTTCCCTTTGATCCTATTAACTCTTTGGAAGATTAAAGAGACATTAGTAGAGGCATAAGACCATTCAAAGGGAAGAACATCCAATTTCGGAGGAGGTTTCTTACCATTTGGATTAATTTTGATCTTGGGAGTTCATGCCCTCGGGAATCACATAATTCAATCATAATTTGGAATGATTAAAGAGACATTAGAGAGGCATAAGACCATTCTAATTGAATAACTTCCAATTCTAAGAAGGTTTCTTACCATATGGCCTAATTACTTGATCATGGGAGTTGAGGAGGTTTAAATCATCTAATTTTGTTTCAATTATCCTCACTTTGATCCTAGTAGCCCTTTGGAATGATTAAAGAGACATTAGAGAGGCATAAGACCATTCTAATTGAATAACTTCCAATTCTAAGAAGGTTTCTTACCATATGGCCTAATTACTTGATCATGGGAGTTGAGGAGGTTTAAATCATCTAATTTTGTTTCAATTATCCTCACTTTGATCCTAGTAGCCCTTTGGAATGATTAAAGAGACATTAGAGAGGCATAAGACCATTCTAATTGAATAACTTCCAATTCTAAGAAGGTTTCTTACCATATGGCCTAATTACTTGATCATGGGAGTTGAGGAGGTTTAAATCATCTAATTTTGTTTCAATTATCCTCACTTTGATCCTAGTAGCCCTTTGGAATGATTAAAGAGACATTAGAGAGGCATAAGACCATTCTAATTGAATAACTTCCAATTCTAAGAAGGTTTCTTACCATATGGCCTAATTACTTGATCATGGGAGTTGAGGAGGTTTAAATCATCTAATTTTGTTTCAATTATCCTCACTTTGATCCTAGTAGCCCTTTGGAATGATTAAAGAGACATTAGAGAGGCATAAGACCATTCTAATTGAATAACTTCCAATTCTAAGAAGGTTTCTTACCATATGGCCTAATTACTTGATCATGGGAGTTGAGGAGGTTTAAATCATCTAATTTTGTTTCAATTATCCTCACTTTGATCCTAGTAGCCCTTTGGAATGATTAAAGAGACATTAGAGAGGCATAAGACCATTCTAATTGAATAACTTCCAATTCTAAGAAGGTTTCTTACCATATGGCCTAATTACTTGATCATGGGAGTTGAGGAGGTTTAAATCATCTAATTTTGTTTCAATTATCCTCACTTTGATCCTAGTAGCCCTTTGGAATGATTAAAGAGACATTAGAGAGGCATAAGACCATTCTAATTGAATAACTTCCAATTCTAAGAAGGTTTCTTACCATATGGCCTAATTACTTGATCATGGGAGTTGAGGAGGTTTAAATCATCTAATTTTGTTTCAATTATCCTCACTTTGATCCTAGTAGCCCTTTGGAATGATTAAAGAGACATTAGAGAGGCATAAGACCATTCTAATTGAATAACTTCCAATTCTAAGAAGGTTTCTTACCATATGGCCTAATTACTTGATCATGGGAGTTGAGGAGGTTTAAATCATCTAATTTTGTTTCAATTATCCTCACTTTGATCCTAGTAGCCCTTTGGAATGATTAAAGAGACATTAGAGAGGCATAAGACCATTCTAATTGAATAACTTCCAATTCTAAGAAGGTTTCTTACCATATGGCCTAATTACTTGATCATGGGAGTTGAGGAGGTTTAAATCATCTAATTTTGTTTCAATTATCCTCACTTTGATCCTAGTAGCCCTTTGGAATGATTAAAGAGACATTAGAGAGGCATAAGACCATTCTAATTGAATAACTTCCAATTCTAAGAAGGTTTCTTACCATATGGCCTAATTACTTGATCATGGGAGTTGAGGAGGTTTAAATCATCTAATTTTGTTTCAATTATCCTCACTTTGATCCTAGTAGCCCTTTGGAATGATTAAAGAGACATTAGAGAGGCATAAGACCATTCTAATTGAATAACTTCCAATTCTAAGAAGGTTTCTTACCATATGGCCTAATTACTTGATCATGGGAGTTGAGGAGGTTTAAATCATCTAATTTTGTTTCAATTATCCTCACTTTGATCCTAGTAGCCCTTTGGAATGATTAAAGAGACATTAGAGAGGCATAAGACCATTCTAATTGAATAACTTCCAATTCTAAGAAGGTTTCTTACCATATGGCCTAATTACTTGATCATGGGAGTTGAGGAGGTTTAAATCATCTAATTTTGTTTCAATTATCCTCACTTTGATCCTAGTAGCCCTTTGGAATGATTAAAGAGACATTAGAGAGGCATAAGACCATTCTAATTGAATAACTTCCAATTCTAAGAAGGTTTCTTACCATATGGCCTAATTACTTGATCATGGGAGTTGAGGAGGTTTAAATCATCTAATTTTGTTTCAATTATCCTCACTTTGATCCTAGTAGCCCTTTGGAATGATTAAAGAGACATTAGAGAGGCATAAGACCATTCTAATTGAATAACTTCCAATTCTAAGAAGGTTTCTTACCATATGGCCTAATTACTTGATCATGGGAGTTGAGGAGGTTTAAATCATCTAATTTTGTTTCAATTATCCTCACTTTGATCCTAGTAGCCCTTTGGAATGATTAAAGAGACATTAGAGAGGCATAAGACCATTCTAATTGAATAACTTCCAATTCTAAGAAGGTTTCTTACCATATGGCCTAATTACTTGATCATGGGAGTTGAGGAGGTTTAAATCATCTAATTTTGTTTCAATTATCCTCACTTTGATCCTAGTAGCCCTTTGGAATGATTAAAGAGACATTAGAGAGGCATAAGACCATTCTAATTGAATAACTTCCAATTCTAAGAAGGTTTCTTACCATATGGCCTAATTACTTGATCATGGGAGTTGAGGAGGTTTAAATCATCTAATTTTGTTTCAATTATCCTCACTTTGATCCTAGTAGCCCTTTGGAATGATTAAAGAGACATTAGAGAGGCATAAGACCATTCTAATTGAATAACTTCCAATTCTAAGAAGGTTTCTTACCATATGGCCTAATTACTTGATCATGGGAGTTGAGGAGGTTTAAATCATCTAATTTTGTTTCAATTATCCTCACTTTGATCCTAGTAGCCCTTTGGAATGATTAAAGAGACATTAGAGAGGCATAAGACCATTCTAATTGAATAACTTCCAATTCTAAGAAGGTTTCTTACCATATGGCCTAATTACTTGATCATGGGAGTTTAGGAGGTTTAAATCATCTAATTTTGTTTCAATTATCCTCACTTTGATCCTAGTAGCCCTTTGGAATGATTAAAGAGACATTAGAGAGGCATAAGACCATTCTAATTGAATAACTTCCAATTCTAAGAAGGTTTCTTACCATATGGCCTAATTACTTGATCATGGGAGTTGAGGAGGTTTAAATCATCTAATTTTGTTTCAATTATCCTCACTTTGATCCTAGTAGCCCTTTGGAATGATTAAAGAGACATTAGAGAGGCATAAGACCATTCTAATTGAATAACTTCCAATTCTAAGAAGGTTTCTTACCATATGGCCTAATTACTTGATCATGGGAGTTGAGGAGGTTTAAATCATCTAATTTTGTTTCAATTATCCTCACTTTGATCCTAGTAGCCCTTTGGAATGATTAAAGAGACATTAGAGAGGCATAAGACCATTCTAATTGAATAACTTCCAATTCTAAGAAGGTTTCTTACCATATGGCCTAATTACTTGATCATGGGAGTTGAGGAGGTTTAAATCATCTAATTTTGTTTCAATTATCCTCACTTTGATCCTAGTAGCCCTTTGGAATGATTAAAGAGACATTAGAGAGGCATAAGACCATTCTAATTGAATAACTTCCAATTCTAAGAAGGTTTCTTACCATATGGCCTAATTACTTGATCATGGGAGTTGAGGAGGTTTAAATCATCTAATTTTGTTTCAATTATCCTCACTTTGATCCTAGTAGCCCTTTGGAATGATTAAAGAGACATTAGAGAGGCATAAGACCATTCTAATTGAATAACTTCCAATTCTAAGAAGGTTTCTTACCATATGGCCTAATTACTTGATCATGGGAGTTGAGGAGGTTTAAATCATCTAATTTTGTTTCAATTATCCTCACTTTGATCCTAGTAGCCCTTTGGAATGATTAAAGAGACATTAGAGAGGCATAAGACCATTCTAATTGAATAACTTCCAATTCTAAGAAGGTTTCTTACCATATGGCCTAATTACTTGATCATGGGAGTTGAGGAGGTTTAAATCATCTAATTTTGTTTCAATTATCCTCACTTTGATCCTAGTAGCCCTTTGGAATGATTAAAGAGACATTAGAGAGGCATAAGACCATTCTAATTGAATAACTTCCAATTCTAAGAAGGTTTCTTACCATATGGCCTAATTACTTGATCATGGGAGTTGAGGAGGTTTAAATCATCTAATTTTGTTTCAATTATCCTCACTTTGATCCTAGTAGCCCTTTGGAATGATTAAAGAGACATTAGAGAGGCATAAGACCATTCTAATTGAATAACTTCCAATTCTAAGAAGGTTTCTTACCATATGGCCTAATTACTTGATCATGGGAGTTGAGGAGGTTTAAATCATCTAATTTTGTTTCAATTATCCTCACTTTGATCCTAGTAGCCCTTTGGAATGATTAAAGAGACATTAGAGAGGCATAAGACCATTCTAATTGAATAACTTCCAATTCTAAGAAGGTTTCTTACCATATGGCCTAATTACTTGATCATGGGAGTTGAGGAGGTTTAAATCATCTAATTTTGTTTCAATTATCCTCACTTTGATCCTAGTAGCCCTTTGGAATGATTAAAGAGACATTAGAGAGGCATAAGACCATTCTAATTGAATAACTTCCAATTCTAAGAAGGTTTCTTACCATATGGCCTAATTACTTGATCATGGGAGTTGAGGAGGTTTAAATCATCTAATTTTGTTTCAATTATCCTCACTTTGATCCTAGTAGCCCTTTGGAATGATTAAAGAGACATTAGAGAGGCATAAGACCATTCTAATTGAATAACTTCCAATTCTAAGAAGGTTTCTTACCATATGGCCTAATTACTTGATCATGGGAGTTGAGGAGGTTTAAATCATCTAATTTTGTTTCAATTATCCTCACTTTGATCCTAGTAGCCCTTTGGAATGATTAAAGAGACATTAGAGAGGCATAAGACCATTCTAATTGAATAACTTCCAATTCTAAGAAGGTTTCTTACCATATGGCCTAATTACTTGATCATGGGAGTTGAGGAGGTTTAAATCATCTAATTTTGTTTCAATTATCCTCACTTTGATCCTAGTAGCCCTTTGGAATGATTAAAGAGACATTAGAGAGGCATAAGACCATTCTAATTGAATAACTTCCAATTCTAAGAAGGTTTCTTACCATATGGCCTAATTACTTGATCATGGGAGTTGAGGAGGTTTAAATCATCTAATTTTGTTTCAATTATCCTCACTTTGATCCTAGTAGCCCTTTGGAATGATTAAAGAGACATTAGAGAGGCATAAGACCATTCTAATTGAATAACTTCCAATTCTAAGAAGGTTTCTTACCATATGGCCTAATTACTTGATCATGGGAGTTGAGGAGGTTTAAATCATCTAATTTTGTTTCAATTATCCTCACTTTGATCCTAGTAGCCCTTTGGAATGATTAAAGAGACATTAGAGAGGCATAAGACCATTCTAATTGAATAACTTCCAATTCTAAGAAGGTTTCTTACCATATGGCCTAATTACTTGATCATGGGAGTTGAGGAGGTTTAAATCATCTAATTTTGTTTCAATTATCCTCACTTTGATCCTAGTAGCCCTTTGGAATGATTAAAGAGACATTAGAGAGGCATAAGACCATTCTAATTGAATAACTTCCAATTCTAAGAAGGTTTCTTACCATATGGCCTAATTACTTGATCATGGGAGTTGAGGAGGTTTAAATCATCTAATTTTGTTTCAATTATCCTCACTTTGATCCTAGTAGCCCTTTGGAATGATTAAAGAGACATTAGAGAGGCATAAGACCATTCTAATTGAATAACTTCCAATTCTAAGAAGGTTTCTTACCATATGGCCTAATTACTTGATCATGGGAGTTGAGGAGGTTTAAATCATCTAATTTTGTTTCAATTATCCTCACTTTGATCCTAGTAGCCCTTTGGAATGATTAAAGAGACATTAGAGAGGCATAAGACCATTCTAATTGAATAACTTCCAATTCTAAGAAGGTTTCTTACCATATGGCCTAATTACTTGATCATGGGAGTTGAGGAGGTTTAAATCATCTAATTTTGTTTCAATTATCCTCACTTTGATCCTAGTAGCCCTTTGGAATGATTAAAGAGACATTAGAGAGGCATAAGACCATTCTAATTGAATAACTTCCAATTCTAAGAAGGTTTCTTACCATATGGCCTAATTACTTGATCATGGGAGTTGAGGAGGTTTAAATCATCTAATTTTGTTTCAATTATCCTCACTTTGATCCTAGTAGCCCTTTGGAATGATTAAAGAGACATTAGAGAGGCATAAGACCATTCTAATTGAATAACTTCCAATTCTAAGAAGGTTTCTTACCATATGGCCTAATTACTTGATCATGGGAGTTGAGGAGGTTTAAATCATCTAATTTTGTTTCAATTATCCTCACTTTGATCCTAGTAGCCCTTTGGAATGATTAAAGAGACATTAGAGAGGCATAAGACCATTCTAATTGAATAACTTCCAATTCTAAGAAGGTTTCTTACCATATGGCCTAATTACTTGATCATGGGAGTTGAGGAGGTTTAAATCATCTAATTTTGTTTCAATTATCCTCACTTTGATCCTAGTAGCCCTTTGGAATGATTAAAGAGACATTAGAGAGGCATAAGACCATTCTAATTGAATAACTTCCAATTCTAAGAAGGTTTCTTACCATATGGCCTAATTACTTGATCATGGGAGTTGAGGAGGTTTAAATCATCTAATTTTGTTTCAATTATCCTCACTTTGATCCTAGTAGCCCTTTGGAATGATTAAAGAGACATTAGAGAGGCATAAGACCATTCTAATTGAATAACTTCCAATTCTAAGAAGGTTTCTTACCATATGGCCTAATTACTTGATCATGGGAGTTGAGGAGGTTTAAATCATCTAATTTTGTTTCAATTATCCTCACTTTGATCCTAGTAGCCCTTTGGAATGATTAAAGAGACATTAGAGAGGCATAAGACCATTCTAATTGAATAACTTCCAATTCTAAGAAGGTTTCTTACCATATGGCCTAATTACTTGATCATGGGAGTTGAGGAGGTTTAAATCATCTAATTTTGTTTCAATTATCCTCACTTTGATCCTAGTAGCCCTTTGGAATGATTAAAGAGACATTAGAGAGGCATAAGACCATTCTAATTGAATAACTTCCAATTCTAAGAAGGTTTCTTACCATATGGCCTAATTACTTGATCATGGGAGTTGAGGAGGTTTAAATCATCTAATTTTGTTTCAATTATCCTCACTTTGATCCTAGTAGCCCTTTGGAATGATTAAAGAGACATTAGAGAGGCATAAGACCATTCTAATTGAATAACTTCCAATTCTAAGAAGGTTTCTTACCATATGGCCTAATTACTTGATCATGGGAGTTGAGGAGGTTTAAATCATCTAATTTTGTTTCAATTATCCTCACTTTGATCCTAGTAGCCCTTTGGAATGATTAAAGAGACATTAGAGAGGCATAAGACCATTCTAATTGAATAACTTCCAATTCTAAGAAGGTTTCTTACCATATGGCCTAATTACTTGATCATGGGAGTTGAGGAGGTTTAAATCATCTAATTTTGTTTCAATTATCCTCACTTTGATCCTAGTAGCCCTTTGGAATGATTAAAGAGACATTAGAGAGGCATAAGACCATTCTAATTGAATAACTTCCAATTCTAAGAAGGTTTCTTACCATATGGCCTAATTACTTGATCATGGGAGTTGAGGAGGTTTAAATCATCTAATTTTGTTTCAATTATCCTCACTTTGATCCTAGTAGCCCTTTGGAATGATTAAAGAGACATTAGAGAGGCATAAGACCATTCTAATTGAATAACTTCCAATTCTAAGAAGGTTTCTTACCATATGGCCTAATTACTTGATCATGGGAGTTGAGGAGGTTTAAATCATCTAATTTTGTTTCAATTATCCTCACTTTGATCCTAGTAGCCCTTTGGAATGATTAAAGAGACATTAGAGAGGCATAAGACCATTCTAATTGAATAACTTCCAATTCTAAGAAGGTTTCTTACCATATGGCCTAATTACTTGATCATGGGAGTTGAGGAGGTTTAAATCATCTAATTTTGTTTCAATTATCCTCACTTTGATCCTAGTAGCCCTTTGGAATGATTAAAGAGACATTAGAGAGGCATAAGACCATTCTAATTGAATAACTTCCAATTCTAAGAAGGTTTCTTACCATATGGCCTAATTACTTGATCATGGGAGTTGAGGAGGTTTAAATCATCTAATTTTGTTTCAATTATCCTCACTTTGATCCTAGTAGCCCTTTGGAATGATTAAAGAGACATTAGAGAGGCATAAGACCATTCTAATTGAATAACTTCCAATTCTAAGAAGGTTTCTTACCATATGGCCTAATTACTTGATCATGGGAGTTGAGGAGGTTTAAATCATCTAATTTTGTTTCAATTATCCTCACTTTGATCCTAGTAGCCCTTTGGAATGATTAAAGAGACATTAGAGAGGCATAAGACCATTCTAATTGAATAACTTCCAATTCTAAGAAGGTTTCTTACCATATGGCCTAATTACTTGATCATGGGAGTTGAGGAGGTTTAAATCATCTAATTTTGTTTCAATTATCCTCACTTTGATCCTAGTAGCCCTTTGGAATGATTAAAGAGACATTAGAGAGGCATAAGACCATTCTAATTGAATAACTTCCAATTCTAAGAAGGTTTCTTACCATATGGCCTAATTACTTGATCATGGGAGTTGAGGAGGTTTAAATCATCTAATTTTGTTTCAATTATCCTCACTTTGATCCTAGTAGCCCTTTGGAATGATTAAAGAGACATTAGAGAGGCATAAGACCATTCTAATTGAACAACTTCCAATTCTAAGAAGGTTTCTTACCATATGGCCTAATTACTTGATCATGGGAGTTGAGGAGGTTTAAATCATCTAATTTTGTTTCAATTATCCTCACTTTGATCTATCTAGCCCTTTGGAATGATTAAAGAGACATTAGAGAGGCATAAGACCATTCTAATTGAACAACTTCCAATTCTAAGAAGGTTTCTTACCATATGGCCTAATTACTTGATCATGGGAGTTGAGGAGGTTTAAATCATCTAATTTTGTTTCAATTATCCTCACTTTGATCCTAGTAGCCCTTTGGAATGATTAAAGAGACATTAGAGAGGCATAAGACCATTCTAATTGAATAACTTCCAATTCTAAGAAGGTTTCTTACCATATGGCCTAATTACTTGATCATGGGAGTTGAGGAGGTTTAAATCATCTAATTTTGTTTCAATTATCCTCACTTTGATCCTAGTAGCCCTTTGGAATGATTAAAGAGACATTAGAGAGGCATAAGACCATTCTAATTGAATAACTTCCAATTCTAAGAAGGTTTCTTACCATATGGCCTAATTACTTGATCATGGGAGTTGAGGAGGTTTAAATCATCTAATTTTGTTTCAATTATCCTCACTTTGATCCTAGTAGCCCTTTGGAATGATTAAAGAGACATTAGAGAGGCATAAGACCATTCTAATTGAATAACTTCCAATTCTAAGAAGGTTTCTTACCATATGGCCTAATTACTTGATCATGGGAGTTGAGGAGGTTTAAATCATCTAATTTTGTTTCAATTATCCTCACTTTGATCCTAGTAGCCCTTTGGAATGATTAAAGAGACATTAGAGAGGCATAAGACCATTCTAATTGAATAACTTCCAATTCTAAGAAGGTTTCTTACCATATGGCCTAATTACTTGATCATGGGAGTTGAGGAGGTTTAAATCATCTAATTTTGTTTCAATTATCCTCACTTTGATCCTAGTAGCCCTTTGGAATGATTAAAGAGACATTAGAGAGGCATAAGACCATTCTAATTGAATAACTTCCAATTCTAAGAAGGTTTCTTACCATATGGCCTAATTACTTGATCATGGGAGTTGAGGAGGTTTAAATCATCTAATTTTGTTTCAATTATCCTCACTTTGATCCTAGTAGCCCTTTGGAATGATTAAAGAGACATTAGAGAGGCATAAGACCATTCTAATTGAATAACTTCCAATTCTAAGAAGGTTTCTTACCATATGGCCTAATTACTTGATCATGGGAGTTGAGGAGGTTTAAATCATCTAATTTTGTTTCAATTATCCTCACTTTGATCCTAGTAGCCCTTTGGAATGATTAAAGAGACATTAGAGAGGCATAAGACCATTCTAATTGAATAACTTCCAATTCTAAGAAGGTTTCTTACCATATGGCCTAATTACTTGATCATGGGAGTTGAGGAGGTTTAAATCATCTAATTTTGTTTCAATTATCCTCACTTTGATCCTAGTAGCCCTTTGGAATGATTAAAGAGACATTAGAGAGGCATAAGACCATTCTAATTGAATAACTTCCAATTCTAAGAAGGTTTCTTACCATATGGCCTAATTACTTGATCATGGGAGTTGAGGAGGTTTAAATCATCTAATTTTGTTTCAATTATCCTCACTTTGATCCTAGTAGCCCTTTGGAATGATTAAAGAGACATTAGAGAGGCATAAGACCATTCTAATTGAATAACTTCCAATTCTAAGAAGGTTTCTTACCATATGGCCTAATTACTTGATCATGGGAGTTGAGGAGGTTTAAATCATCTAATTTTGTTTCAATTATCCTCACTTTGATCCTAGTAGCCCTTTGGAATGATTAAAGAGACATTAGAGAGGCATAAGACCATTCTAATTGAATAACTTCCAATTCTAAGAAGGTTTCTTACCATATGGCCTAATTACTTGATCATGGGAGTTGAGGAGGTTTAAATCATCTAATTTTGTTTCAATTATCCTCACTTTGATCCTAGTAGCCCTTTGGAATGATTAAAGAGACATTAGAGAGGCATAAGACCATTCTAATTGAATAACTTCCAATTCTAAGAAGGTTTCTTACCATATGGCCTAATTACTTGATCATGGGAGTTGAGGAGGTTTAAATCATCTAATTTTGTTTCAATTATCCTCACTTTGATCCTAGTAGCCCTTTGGAATGATTAAAGAGACATTAGAGAGGCATAAGACCATTCTAATTGAATAACTTCCAATTCTAAGAAGGTTTCTTACCATATGGCCTAATTACTTGATCATGGGAGTTGAGGAGGTTTAAATCATCTAATTTTGTTTCAATTATCCTCACTTTGATCCTAGTAGCCCTTTGGAATGATTAAAGAGACATTAGAGAGGCATAAGACCATTCTAATTGAATAACTTCCAATTCTAAGAAGGTTTCTTACCATATGGCCTAATTACTTGATCATGGGAGTTGAGGAGGTTTAAATCATCTAATTTTGTTTCAATTATCCTCACTTTGATCCTAGTAGCCCTTTGGAATGATTAAAGAGACATTAGAGAGGCATAAGACCATTCTAATTGAATAACTTCCAATTCTAAGAAGGTTTCTTACCATATGGCCTAATTACTTGATCATGGGAGTTGAGGAGGTTTAAATCATCTAATTTTGTTTCAATTATCCTCACTTTGATCCTAGTAGCCCTTTGGAATGATTAAAGAGACATTAGAGAGGCATAAGACCATTCTAATTGAATAACTTCCAATTCTAAGAAGGTTTCTTACCATATGGCCTAATTACTTGATCATGGGAGTTGAGGAGGTTTAAATCATCTAATTTTGTTTCAATTATCCTCACTTTGATCCTAGTAGCCCTTTGGAATGATTAAAGAGACATTAGAGAGGCATAAGACCATTCTAATTGAATAACTTCCAATTCTAAGAAGGTTTCTTACCATATGGCCTAATTACTTGATCATGGGAGTTGAGGAGGTTTAAATCATCTAATTTTGTTTCAATTATCCTCACTTTGATCCTAGTAGCCCTTTGGAATGATTAAAGAGACATTAGAGAGGCATAAGACCATTCTAATTGAATAACTTCCAATTCTAAGAAGGTTTCTTACCATATGGCCTAATTACTTGATCATGGGAGTTGAGGAGGTTTAAATCATCTAATTTTGTTTCAATTATCCTCACTTTGATCCTAGTAGCCCTTTGGAATGATTAAAGAGACATTAGAGAGGCATAAGACCATTCTAATTGAATAACTTCCAATTCTAAGAAGGTTTCTTACCATATGGCCTAATTACTTGATCATGGGAGTTGAGGAGGTTTAAATCATCTAATTTTGTTTCAATTATCCTCACTTTGATCCTAGTAGCCCTTTGGAATGATTAAAGAGACATTAGAGAGGCATAAGACCATTCTAATTGAATAACTTCCAATTCTAAGAAGGTTTCTTACCATATGGCCTAATTACTTGATCATGGGAGTTGAGGAGGTTTAAATCATCTAATTTTGTTTCAATTATCCTCACTTTGATCCTAGTAGCCCTTTGGAATGATTAAAGAGACATTAGAGAGGCATAAGACCATTCTAATTGAATAACTTCCAATTCTAAGAAGGTTTCTTACCATATGGCCTAATTACTTGATCATGGGAGTTGAGGAGGTTTAAATCATCTAATTTTGTTTCAATTATCCTCACTTTGATCCTAGTAGCCCTTTGGAATGATTAAAGAGACATTAGAGAGGCATAAGACCATTCTAATTGAATAACTTCCAATTCTAAGAAGGTTTCTTACCATATGGCCTAATTACTTGATCATGGGAGTTGAGGAGGTTTAAATCATCTAATTTTGTTTCAATTATCCTCACTTTGATCCTAGTAGCCCTTTGGAATGATTAAAGAGACATTAGAGAGGCATAAGACCATTCTAATTGAATAACTTCCAATTCTAAGAAGGTTTCTTACCATATGGCCTAATTACTTGATCATGGGAGTTGAGGAGGTTTAAATCATCTAATTTTGTTTCAATTATCCTCACTTTGATCCTAGTAGCCCTTTGGAATGATTAAAGAGACATTAGAGAGGCATAAGACCATTCTAATTGAATAACTTCCAATTCTAAGAAGGTTTCTTACCATATGGCCTAATTACTTGATCATGGGAGTTGAGGAGGTTTAAATCATCTAATTTTGTTTCAATTATCCTCACTTTGATCCTAGTAGCCCTTTGGAATGATTAAAGAGACATTAGAGAGGCATAAGACCATTCTAATTGAATAACTTCCAATTCTAAGAAGGTTTCTTACCATATGGCCTAATTACTTGATCATGGGAGTTGAGGAGGTTTAAATCATCTAATTTTGTTTCAATTATCCTCACTTTGATCCTAGTAGCCCTTTGGAATGATTAAAGAGACATTAGAGAGGCATAAGACCATTCTAATTGAATAACTTCCAATTCTAAGAATGTTTCTTACCATATGGCCTAATTACTTGATCATGGGAGTTGAGGAGGTTTAACTCATCTAATTTTGTTTCTATTATCCTCACTTTGCTCATAGTAGCCCTTTGGAATGATTAAAGAGACATTAGAGAGGCATAAGACCAATCTAATTGAATAACTTCCAATTCTAAGAAGGTTTTTTACCATATGGCCTAATTACTTGATCATGGGACTTCAGGAGGTTTAAATCATCTAATTTTGTTTCAATTATCCTCACTTTGATCCTAGTAGCCCTTTGGAATGATTAAAGAGACATTAGAGAGGCATAAGACCATTCTAATTGAATAACTTCCAATTCTAAGAAGGTTTCTTACCATATGGCCTAATTACTTGATCATGGGAGTTGAGGAGGTTTAAATCATCTAATTTTGTTTCAATTATCCTCACTTTGATCCTAGTAGCCCTTTGGAATGATTAAAGAGACATTAGAGAGGCATAAGACCATTCTAATTGAATAACTTCCAATTCTAAGAAGGTTTCTTACCATATGGCCTAATTACTTGATCATGGGAGTTGAGGAGGTTTAAATCATCTAATTTTGTTTCAATTATCCTCACTTTGATCCTAGTAGCCCTTTGGAATGATTAAAGAGACATTAGAGAGGCATAAGACCATTCTAATTGAATAACTTCCAATTCTAAGAAGGTTTCTTACCATATGGCCTAATTACTTGATCATGGGAGTTGAGGAGGTTTAAATCATCTAATTTTGTTTCAATTATCCTCACTTTGATCCTAGTAGCCCTTTGGAATGATTAAAGAGACATTAGAGAGGCATAAGACCATTCTAATTGAATAACTTCCAATTCTAAGAAGGTTTCTTACCATATGGCCTAATTACTTGATCATGGGAGTTGAGGAGGTTTAAATCATCTAATTTTGTTTCAATTATCCTCACTTTGATCCTAGTAGCCCTTTGGAATGATTAAAGAGACATTAGAGAGGCATAAGACCATTCTAATTGAATAACTTCCAATTCTAAGAAGGTTTCTTACCATATGGCCTAATTACTTGATCATGGGAGTTGAGGAGGTTTAAATCATCTAATTTTGTTTCAATTATCCTCACTTTGATCCTAGTAGCCCTTTGGAATGATTAAAGAGACATTAGAGAGGCATAAGACCATTCTAATTGAATAACTTCCAATTCTAAGAAGGTTTCTTACCATATGGCCTAATTACTTGATCATGGGAGTTGAGGAGGTTTAAATCATCTAATTTTGTTTCAATTATCCTCACTTTGATCCTAGTAGCCCTTTGGAATGATTAAAGAGACATTAGAGAGGCATAAGACCATTCTAATTGAATAACTTCCAATTCTAAGAAGGTTTCTTACCATATGGCCTAATTACTTGATCATGGGAGTTGAGGAGGTTTAAATCATCTAATTTTGTTTCAATTATCCTCACTTTGATCCTAGTAGCCCTTTGGAATGATTAAAGAGACATTAGAGAGGCATAAGACCATTCTAATTGAATAACTTCCAATTCTAAGAAGGTTTCTTACCATATGGCCTAATTACTTGATCATGGGAGTTGAGGAGGTTTAAATCATCTAATTTTGTTTCAATTATCCTCACTTTGATCCTAGTAGCCCTTTGGAATGATTAAAGAGACATTAGAGAGGCATAAGACCATTCTAATTGAATAACTTCCAATTCTAAGAAGGTTTCTTACCATATGGCCTAATTACTTGATCATGGGAGTTGAGGAGGTTTAAATCATCTAATTTTGTTTCAATTATCCTCACTTTGATCCTAGTAGCCCTTTGGAATGATTAAAGAGACATTAGAGAGGCATAAGACCATTCTAATTGAATAACTTCCAATTCTAAGAAGGTTTCTTACCATATGGCCTAATTACTTGATCATGGGAGTTGAGGAGGTTTAAATCATCTAATTTTGTTTCAATTATCCTCACTTTGATCCTAGTAGCCCTTTGGAATGATTAAAGAGACATTAGAGAGGCATAAGACCATTCTAATTGAATAACTTCCAATTCTAAGAAGGTTTCTTACCATATGGCCTAATTACTTGATCATGGGAGTTGAGGAGGTTTAAATCATCTAATTTTGTTTCAATTATCCTCACTTTGATCCTAGTAGCCCTTTGGAATGATTAAAGAGACATTAGAGAGGCATAAGACCATTCTAATTGAATAACTTCCAATTCTAAGAAGGTTTCTTACCATATGGCCTAATTACTTGATCATGGGAGTTGAGGAGGTTTAAATCATCTAATTTTGTTTCAATTATCCTCACTTTGATCCTAGTAGCCCTTTGGAATGATTAAAGAGACATTAGAGAGGCATAAGACCATTCTAATTGAATAACTTCCAATTCTAAGAAGGTTTCTTACCATATGGCCTAATTACTTGATCATGGGAGTTGAGGAGGTTTAAATCATCTAATTTTGTTTCAATTATCCTCACTTTGATCCTAGTAGCCCTTTGGAATGATTAAAGAGACATTAGAGAGGCATAAGACCATTCTAATTGAATAACTTCCAATTCTAAGAAGGTTTCTTACCATATGGCCTAATTACTTGATCATGGGAGTTGAGGAGGTTTAAATCATCTAATTTTGTTTCAATTATCCTCACTTTGATCCTAGTAGCCCTTTGGAATGATTAAAGAGACATTAGAGAGAGGCATAAGACCATTCTAATTGAATAACTTCCAATTCTAAGAAGGTTTCTTACCATATGGCCTAATTACTTGATCATGGGAGTTGAGGAGGTTTAAATCATCTAATTTTGTTTCAATTATCCTCACTTTGATCCTAGTAGCCCTTTGGAATGATTAAAGAGACATTAGAGAGGCATAAGACCATTCTAATTGAATAACTTCCAATTCTAAGAAGGTTTCTTACCATATGGCCTAATTACTTGATCATGGGAGTTGAGGAGGTTTAAATCATCTAATTTTGTTTCAATTATCCTCACTTTGATCCTAGTAGCCCTTTGGAATGATTAAAGAGACATTAGAGAGGCATAAGACCATTCTAATTGAATAACTTCCAATTCTAAGAAGGTTTCTTACCATATGGCCTAATTACTTGATCATGGGAGTTGAGGAGGTTTAAATCATCTAATTTTGTTTCAATTATCCTCACTTTGATCCTAGTAGCCCTTTGGAATGATTAAAGAGACATTAGAGAGGCATAAGACCATTCTAATTGAATAACTTCCAATTCTAAGAAGGTTTCTTACCATATGGCCTAATTACTTGATCATGGGAGTTGAGGAGGTTTAAATCATCTAATTTTGTTTCAATTATCCTCACTTTGATCCTAGTAGCCCTTTGGAATGATTAAAGAGACATTAGAGAGGCATAAGACCATTCTAATTGAATAACTTCCAATTCTAAGAAGGTTTCTTACCATATGGCCTAATTACTTGATCATGGGAGTTGAGGAGGTTTAAATCATCTAATTTTGTTTCAATTATCCTCACTTTGATCCTAGTAGCCCTTTGGAATGATTAAAGAGACATTAGAGAGGCATAAGACCATTCTAATTGAATAACTTCCAATTCTAAGAAGGTTTCTTACCATATGGCCTAATTACTTGATCATGGGAGTTGAGGAGGTTTAAATCATCTAATTTTGTTTCAATTATCCTCACTTTGATCCTAGTAGCCCTTTGGAATGATTAAAGAGACATTAGAGAGGCATAAGACCATTCTAATTGAATAACTTCCAATTCTAAGAAGGTTTCTTACCATATGGCCTAATTACTTGATCATGGGAGTTGAGGAGGTTTAAATCATCTAATTTTGTTTCAATTATCCTCACTTTGATCCTAGTAGCCCTTTGGAATGATTAAAGAGACATTAGAGAGGCATAAGACCATTCTAATTGAATAACTTCCAATTCTAAGAAGGTTTCTTACCATATGGCCTAATTACTTGATCATGGGAGTTGAGGAGGTTTAAATCATCTAATTTTGTTTCAATTATCCTCACTTTGATCCTAGTAGCCCTTTGGAATGATTAAAGAGACATTAGAGAGGCATAAGACCATTCTAATTGAATAACTTCCAATTCTAAGAAGGTTTCTTACCATATGGCCTAATTACTTGATCATGGGAGTTGAGGAGGTTTAAATCATCTAATTTTGTTTCAATTATCCTCACTTTGATCCTAGTAGCCCTTTGGAATGATTAAAGAGACATTAGAGAGGCATAAGACCATTCTAATTGAATAACTTCCAATTCTAAGAAGGTTTCTTACCATATGGCCTAATTACTTGATCATGGGAGTTGAGGAGGTTTAAATCATCTAATTTTGTTTCAATTATCCTCACTTTGATCCTAGTAGCCCTTTGGAATGATTAAAGAGACATTAGAGAGGCATAAGACCATTCTAATTGAATAACTTCCAATTCTAAGAAGGTTTCTTACCATATGGCCTAATTACTTGATCATGGGAGTTGAGGAGGTTTAAATCATCTAATTTTGTTTCAATTATCCTCACTTTGATCCTAGTAGCCCTTTGGAATGATTAAAGAGACATTAGAGAGGCATAAGACCATTCTAATTGAATAACTTCAACTCTAAGAAGGTTCCTTACCATATGGCCTAATTACTTGATCATGGGAGTTGAGGAGGTTTAGATCATCTAATTTTGTTTCAATTATCCCCACTTTGATCCTAATAGCCCTTTGGAATGATTAAACAGACATTAGAGAGCCATAAGATCATTCTAATTGAATAGCTTCCGATTCTAAGAAGGTTTCTTATCATATGGCCTAATTACTTGATCGTGGGAGTTGAGGAGGTTTAAATCATCTAATTTTGTTTCAATTATCCTCACTTTGATCCTAGTAACCCTTTGGAATGATTAAAGAGACATTAGGGAGCCATATGATCATTCTAATTGAATAACTTCCAATTCTAAGAAGGTTTCTTACCATATGGCCTAATTACTTGATCATGGGAGTTGAGGAGGTTTAAATCATCTAATTTTGTTTCAATTATCCTCACTTTGATCCTAGTAGCCCTTTGGAATGATTAAAGAGACATTAGAGAGGCATAAGACCATTCTAATTGAATAACTTCCAATTCTAAGAAGGTTTCTTACCATATGGCCTAATTACTTGATCATGGGAGTTGAGGAGGTTTAAATCATCTAATTTTGTTTCAATTATCCTCACTTTGATCCTAGTAGCCCTTTGGAATGATTAAAGAGACATTAGAGAGGCATAAGACCATTCTAATTGAATAACTTCCAATTCTAAGAAGGTTTCTTACCATATGGCCTAATTACTTGATCATGGGAGTTGAGGAGGTTTAAATCATCTAATTTTGTTTCAATTATCCTCACTTTGATCCTAGTAGCCCTTTGGAATGATTAAAGAGACATTAGAGAGGCATAAGACCATTCTAATTGAATAACTTCCAATTCTAAGAAGGTTTCTTACCATATGGCCTAATTACTTGATCATGGGAGTTGAGGAGGTTTAAATCATCTAATTTTGTTTCAATTATCCTCACTTTGATCCTAGTAGCCCTTTGGAATGATTAAAGAGACATTAGAGAGGCATAAGACCATTCTAATTGAATAACTTCCAATTCTAAGAAGGTTTCTTACCATATGGCCTAATTACTTGATCATGGGAGTTGAGGAGGTTTAAATCATCTAATTTTGTTTCAATTATCCTCACTTTGATCCTAGTAGCCCTTTGGAATGATTAAAGAGACATTAGAGAGGCATAAGACCATTCTAATTGAATAACTTCCAATTCTAAGAAGGTTTCTTACCATATGGCCTAATTACTTGATCATGGGAGTTGAGGAGGTTTAAATCATCTAATTTTGTTTCAATTATCCTCACTTTGATCCTAGTAGCCCTTTGGAATGATTAAAGAGACATTAGAGAGGCATAAGACCATTCTAATTGAATAACTTCCAATTCTAAGAAGGTTTCTTACCATATGGCCTAATTACTTGATCATGGGAGTTGAGGAGGTTTAAATCATCTAATTTTGTTTCAATTATCCTCACTTTGATCCTAGTAGCCCTTTGGAATGATTAAAGAGACATTAGAGAGGCATAAGACCATTCTAATTGAATAACTTCCAATTCTAAGAAGGTTTCTTACCATATGGCCTAATTACTTGATCATGGGAGTTGAGGAGGTTTAAATCATCTAATTTTGTTTCAATTATCCTCACTTTGATCCTAGTAGCCCTTTGGAATGATTAAAGAGACATTAGAGAGGCATAAGACCATTCTAATTGAATAACTTCCAATTCTAAGAAGGTTTCTTACCATATGGCCTAATTACTTGATCATGGGAGTTGAGGAGGTTTAAATCATCTAATTTTGTTTCAATTATCCTCACTTTGATCCTAGTAGCCCTTTGGAATGATTAAAGAGACATTAGAGAGGCATAAGACCATTCTAATTGAATAACTTCCAATTCTAAGAAGGTTTCTTACCATATGGCCTAATTACTTGATCATGGGAGTTGAGGAGGTTTAAATCATCTAATTTTGTTTCAATTATCCTCACTTTGATCCTAGTAGCCCTTTGGAATGATTAAAGAGACATTAGAGAGGCATAAGACCATTCTAATTGAATAACTTCCAATTCTAAGAAGGTTTCTTACCATATGGCCTAATTACTTGATCATGGGAGTTGAGGAGGTTTAAATCATCTAATTTTGTTTCAATTATCCTCACTTTGATCCTAGTAGCCCTTTGGAATGATTAAAGAGACATTAGAGAGGCATAAGACCATTCTAATTGAATAACTTCCAATTCTAAGAAGGTTTCTTACCATATGGCCTAATTACTTGATCATGGGAGTTGAGGAGGTTTAAATCATCTAATTTTGTTTCAATTATCCTCACTTTGATCCTAGTAGCCCTTTGGAATGATTAAAGAGACATTAGAGAGGCATAAGACCATTCTAATTGAATAACTTCCAATTCTAAGAAGGTTTCTTACCATATGGCCTAATTACTTGATCATGGGAGTTGAGGAGGTTTAAATCATCTAATTTTGTTTCAATTATCCTCACTTTGATCCTAGTAGCCCTTTGGAATGATTAAAGAGACATTAGAGAGGCATAAGACCATTCTAATTGAATAACTTCCAATTCTAAGAAGGTTTCTTACCATATGGCCTAATTACTTGTCATGGGAGTTGAGGAGGTTTAAATCATCTAATTTTGTTTCAATTATCCTCACTTTGATCCTAGTAGCCCTTTGGAATGATTAAAGAGACATTAGAGAGGCATAAGACCATTCTAATTGAATAACTTCCAATTCTAAGAAGGTTTCTTACCATATGGCCTAATTACTTGATCATGGGAGTTGAGGAGGTTTAAATCATCTAATTTTGTTTCAATTATCCTCACTTTGATCCTAGTAGCCCTTTGGAATGATTAAAGAGACATTAGAGAGGCATAAGACCATTCTAATTGAATAACTTCCAATTCTAAGAAGGTTTCTTACCATATGGCCTAATTACTTGATCATGGGAGTTGAGGAGGTTTAAATCATCTAATTTTGTTTCAATTATCCTCACTTTGATCCTAGTAGCCCTTTGGAATGATTAAAGAGACATTAGAGAGGCATAAGACCATTCTAATTGAATAACTTCCAATTCTAAGAAGGTTTCTTACCATATGGCCTAATTACTTGATCATGGGAGTTGAGGAGGTTTAAATCATCTAATTTTGTTTCAATTATCCTCACTTTGATCCTAGTAGCCCTTTGGAATGATTAAAGAGACATTAG